>JAPCYS010000781.1:0-25507 GCA_028641055.1 Alopecurus myosuroides
AATGAAATATGTAGTGATAACTAAATATTTCGGTCGTAAATTACCAGGTCAAAATTCCACTTCTGTGATTTTAAACATTTTTCGCAGTGAAGTTCAGGAATCTGTTTTCTGGACAGCTAATTACTATTGTTTAATCCTATCTCTCATATAAGATTATTCTTGCCATTTATGATGAGAAATAAGACAGAAATGTGATTTTACAGTAGTGAATTAATATTTTTATTGTTTTTAGCTTTGGAAAAAAGTTTTAATGATAGAGACTTTGCAATGGTTTCATTGGCATGAACAACACATGTTCAAGGTCGACCCCAACTTCTCCATTACTCATCCTTCTCATTTACTTTCTCAAAAAATTTATAAAATGAAAATCTTAAACTAAATGATAGATAACAGTAGGTAAAGGTATTTTACATGTTGAAAAGACATAAATGTGTGCTCAAACCGAATAGGAAATTATAGCATAAGGAACACACCAAAAAATATTAAACAATTTATTTTTAAGTCTAACCCCTTTCCTATGCATTGGCATTTTGTAATGAAACAAATAAAATAAGCACATAATAGCAAACATAGAAAGGTAGATCAAGTGAAACTTCAATACTTTCAGCATAAAGAGGGGAAACTTAATATTTTTGAAATATGTGTAACCATGTTTCCCTCTCTCATAATAATTTTCAGTAGCATCATGAATAGATTCAACAAAATGAATACCACATAAAACATTCTTATCATGAGCCACATGCATAAAAGAATCACTACTCTCCACATAAGTAAAAGAGAGCGGATTTTTGGCCACCCGGTGGCTATACCCCCCCATTAATAGCCGCACGATGGAACTTGTAGATTCGTTCTGTTGCATCCCTATCCATAGGTAATTAAGTTAACACACTGCAAAAGATGTCTGGGCTAAGCTGACAAGTCTGCCAGGTGGTCCAACATGACAGTTGACCGTTCAGACCCATGTGTCCAGTGCATGCATGCATTAAATCAGCTAGAGTTGTATGGAGCTAAACGAAATCGTGCATGTCGGATTTGGTAGCATATATATATTTACGGAGCCCATGAAATTGCAAGACAGTGTAGCGCCTCACATACTTGAGCTATAAAATTCCCAAAGGAAAGACCACCTGTTAAGGTCCGGCGCAAGGTATTATTTTTAAGTCTCTTTTCGTATATATTTTTGTTACAAAGACCTCGCACAAATATTAGTTACAGCTTTGTAATTTCTTTTGGTTTTTTTGATGGACAGATGGCGCGTTTTGTCTTCACATTAGCAGTTGCAACGACGACCACGACCTGCTTAGCGATGTTCTCCGTGAAGCCATTTTCTCTCTATTTTGCAGTGTCACTGGCAGCTTCCTTATTTCTGCTTGTTCATTTCATTCTGCTGTCCAAGGATATCAGTTCAAGCAACATATCCCGCGAGGCGGCGCGATTCGGAGTTGGAATATTGAAGCTGCTTGTTCTCATCCACTAATGTCCAACGAGCAAGATGTTAACTGGATTCCTAGAATACATGGTGTGCCCCAATCCATATTATGGGCATTTTCTATGCTGTTTTGTAGTACCATCAACTCTGCATCAAGTTTAATCAAGTTACTCAAAAGTCGCAGCCAGTATGAGGACACGGGAGAAGCGGATGTGTTTGTGTCTAGTGTGTAGTTAGGAATTTTCCAGTAAATTTATGTATTGAGTTTGTACCTTCTCTTTTTGAGATGTCGTGATGAACGCTGTAATCCAAATCTCCCCGCGTTAATTACTTTTCTCCAAATGAGTTGTACCAAAATTCATTGGTTAACATTTTTTTCTATTACCATCTAGACTGCACAATAAGAATGAGTAGCATACTCAGAAAATGAATTAACTACCTAATCAGTTGTCATCATCGATTAAATTTCCACTGAGCTAATACAGTTTGTGGTCCACTTAAAAAATAATATTTTACTTTACCCAAGACATTGAATGAGGCGTGTCTGTGTTGTTGTGGGTATGCGTTTGGCTGGTCACGGTCGCTGTGCAAGCTGACACACCTTTGACTGGTCATAGTCAAATGAACGCTTCCAGTTTGCCATGCATGGTTCGGTCATTTCAGCGGCAATCAATGCCAGCTGCCTAACTAGTGTACTGATGGTTCAAAAGTGGCTTCCCATTTTTTCGGCTGAGCCATGCATGCACTTCTTTTCCCGCTCAGACATGCATGCGCCTATTTTCCCGTCGAGTCATGCATGTCCCTATTTTTCCGTCACTGCATGCATGCAGCTATAAATACATTGCATCCGTCAAAGAAACGGCTTCATATTTCATTCATCGCCGTGCGTATTCTGTACACATTTTCTTCAACTTGGCGCCGAAATTATCCCGAGCAACCGCGAAGTAGTATTTTCATTTCCTGCCCTGTTCGCCCTTCGATAGTCTATATATATAGCTCGTCGTGTGTAGCAACCAAATCAGATGTTTGGAATGTCAAACCCATCAACGAGTTCGGGTAGTACAGTTCCTGCAACATTTTGTTTCCTGTCCACGTACGAGTAACTTGCATTTTAATTATTTCTTCTTCTCACAGGTGTCCTGAAGGAGTTAGGCTACCAGCTACTCCTAGCTATGGCGCTGTCGAACGAGCAATGAGAGACCGTGCCCAAAGGAGTGGTGGTCACGTCTTCGACCTAGCTCCAGGGAAAACGTTCGAATCGCCACAAGAAGCTTACGAGTACTATAACATGTACTCGTGGGAGAAGGGCTTCGGCATCCGCTATGGGCGTAGCAAAAAGAGGTCGTCGGGCATTCGAACTAGGCAGGACATTGTCTGTGCTTGCGAGGTACGCTACTGAACTAATCTTAGCAGTGTGTTTTAGGGGTTGATTGCTTTAGAAACCCCACTTGCATTTATTTAAATATATTCTTCGGTGCTTTTCGCAGGGTCAGCTCCAAAAAAACACCCGTATATCACCACGTTGTGGTTGTCGCGCCCTTTTACGTATTAGGATGGTAAATGCCGAGTCGTGGGTAGTAATTTTGTTCGTCGACGAGCACACGCACGCTCTTTCAACTAGCTGTGGAGAGAAAAGGTGTTGGAAATCTCACAGTGTCATAGATTTGAGGACACGTGATTTAGTTAGACACTTGCGCTCTAACAATGTCCAAATATCTAGAGTTTGTTCGATTCTGAGTAGCATGCATGGCGGGAACGATTATGTTCCTTTTAGTAGGCAGTCAGTGAGAACTTATGCGCCCGTTTAGGTCAGGAATCTATTGCGGGTGACATGGCCAAAACAATGGCACATTTTGCCGCAATGCAAAAACAAGACCCAAATTTTATAGTCAAACTACAGATGGACGAACAAAAACGAGTGAAATCAATTTTGTGGTGTCATGGTTCTGGAAGGGCCAACTACTCTGTGTTTGGTGACGTTATCACTTTTGATACCACCTATCGTACAAACCTGTACAACCTGCCATTCGGTATTTTGTTGGGGTCAACAACCACTTTCAGAGTACAATTTTTGGAGGAGTTTTTCTAACTGAAGAGACCATAGAGTCCTTTCAGTGGGCTTTTCAAGTCTTCTCCGACGTCATGGATAACAAGCATCCTACCACCATATTGACTGGTATGTTTTTGTATTTACAATCTACATGTTCCGATCATCTCATAAAATTTATTGCCAAAGCTACCAATAAAGGATCCAAAATTTATGTTGGCTTGCTTTTATTCTATGCAGACCAGTGTGCTTCCATGAGAGCAGCTATAAAGACCGAGTTCCCAAAAACAAAGCATATGGTGCAAATGGCATGTTTTACGCAAGGCAAAACATTCTCTCGGTAAATTGTACAGTAAGCACTCCTTTTTCAAACGGGATCTTCATCTGCTGTTGGATGTTGTTGTTTCTGTACAAGAATTCGAGAGCAGATGGGCTGCCTTAGTACGCTCACACAACTTGACTGAAAACAAGTATCTTATACGTGCGTACGAGAACAGAGCGATGTGGGCAAAACCTTATTTTTCAGAAACATTCTGTGCGGGCATGACTAGCACCCAGCGTAGCGAGAGTGCAAATCATCTTTTGAAGACCTATATTCCCAGGTCAGCACCAATGCACCTTTTTGTGTCGCAGTATGACCGTATGATAACGGACCGCGAGGCCGACGAGGGAAGAGAGGTCCACTCCACTATCCAGGTAAATTTGGAGTTTAAATTTTCCGCTTAATTATATTTTTTTTTTAAGTTGCCACATGTATGTTCATTAAACCACTTACGTCACCTGTCACGCAGACGTCTCGGGTTCTCAGAATGGGTGTACCGGTTGAAAAACATGCCGCCCGCTACTATACACGAGCCATGTTCGAGAGATTCTCACGTGAACTATACAAAGGAGGATCGTACACTGCTGTAGATGGTTTGGATGGCGAATATGTTCTGAGGTTCATACTGGAGGAGGGGATGGTGGACTATGGATACCCGGATTACACAGTACAGGCAAACGTGGACAGGTCAATGTTCACGTGCGACTGCAAGGGGTTCGAGCATACCGGAATGCCATGTAGGCACATTATTAAGGTAATTACCGTAGCACTATGTTTTTATGTTCATATATAATTGTTATCGCCTTTTGTTCAAAAATACTAACTAGCTTTAACTATTCTGAATAGGTGATGATACAGCTGAATTTGAAAGAGATTCCAATGGGCCTTCTAGTCCCTCGTTGGGGAAAGGCAGCTAAGGATTCGCTGGTTACTGCCCAGCGAGACAGTGGGTCACCTTTAAACAGCGTCATGGTTAGCATGCACGCCGCAGTGTATGCATCAGCAATGGATCTGGTCAGCATGTGCAACAGGTCCGCTAAAGCAGCGGAAATTGGCATTGACTTCATGAACCGTGCAAAAGAAGCAATACAGACTGTCAGTGTTGAGGATGTCGGTTTGGCTGAAACACAACAGTCCCGACGACATAAATGAAAAGCAGGTCCTTCCAGATGTTGTGGCGCCTCCTAGGGTTAGGTCAAGAGGTAGACCCAAGGAAAAAAGACTTAAACCCGTGCTCGAGATTGTTAAAGCTAAGAAGAAGAAAGTGTTGAGAAAGCAGCTAAGAAGAAGGCGGCCACGTCGGTAGAATTGAAAAGAAGATCAACAAGACTGGCTGCCGTAAACCTTGAACCAGTGTCAGTCATCAGGAAGTGTAGCCTCTGTGGGGTTCGTGGTCACAACCGTAAAAACGTGTCACTTGAATTAGGGGAGATTGATAAGGCTGCGTGTAGGGATTTCCAAGTTCACTTGGAATTGGTATCCCTTTTGGGGATGTGTATCTTTAATTATTTGGATTACTCCTGTTAGTTTTCAAAATTCTACTATCTTAGCACCTACCACTGTAAGCTTGATGTAATGGACTATTTGAATTAGAAATTTTCTACCATGCATTACTTATGTCTCCCACCTACTTATTTATTCCTGAAATACTAGACCTAACTTTTGGAGCTCGGATATATTGGCCAATCATACGGAGTTATTCCTATATACTCTCGATGCCTAAAGGAACAACCACCCAACTATCCAAACTCCCTTCTTCTCGCACAAGAAATAATACACACCATCGTATCAGCGCAAAGTGCATGTCTACCACGTCGATCACTATCGATGGAACCCCCACAGGCTCTTCCTCTAATCCCTTGCCCGGACTGCGGGAGTGAAGTTATCACTTTTGTAGCCCGTCGCGGCAACAACAAAGGAGACCGATTCTACAAGTGCCCCAGTCACAACGTGAGTAACCTATAAACACTTTTCTAGCTCCATTTTTTTTTCTAATCTAACTTGGGAATATGCATTCTCCAATAGCCATATGCCGGGGGATGCGACTTCTTCAGGTGGCAAAAGGCGTACATGGCGCATGTAGCCTCGGAAGTTGACAGCACACTCCCGAAGATTATTGACCGTGCTCCGGCTGAATCATCGAATAAACCGTCGTGCGTGTGCAAATGTCAGATTTGCATTCCCAAGGTCCCGGAAGTTCATCCTGCAGCAACTCATAGCAATCTTGGTATGCAGACGATGAACGTCGCCATGGCCTGCTTCAACTTGGTTCTTTGTGGCTACCTCCTAGGGTCGATAGCCAGCTACATCCACAAGATAAAGTAGGCTGCATTGGAATTCTGTCGGCGAGTAATGTGTGTTTTCAATATTCGTAGGCGTGACCGTTGTCTTGTAGACCCTGGTGAATTATGTAACCCAATGTTCTATGAAATGTATGTTCGTTTTCATATTGGTTTAAAGTGTGAAACTATTTTATCAGCTACTTTATGCATGAGACAGCACATAAATTATGACCTTATTTTCGGGGCGCTCCTAACCCAGTAAATAAAAAAATTGTTTTAAGTGAGAACGTGGTCTAGATTTTCCATTACAAATAAAAAAACTACCATACGAACAGCCTAATGCATGATAGTACTTACGCATACACAGCCTTGTAGATCTAGCATTATTAGGGTCAGCCCTATAGTGCAACACTGCTACCCCTGCTCGGAAAGATCCCTCGGAATATATTCTAGCAGCATTTCACAACGTCCTCGCTTGGAAATATTTTATTTCAGATCCGATTTTGTCTCCGTTCAAATTGGTCTTGACAAGTCAGGCATTGCTGATCGATCAACTGTACCATGTGTCGCAGCAGTTCACTGCATTCAATGCTATCACTTTTTGTCAGAAGGACACAGCTGAGCTATAGTGCAGCACTGTAAGACCACTTAGAAGGCTGGGCCGAAATTTACAAAGAAGGATTTCAGCAACGCGTAATGGCGAATCTTTTATTTCAGATCCTAAAATAGTGTGTCCGGGCAAAATGGTCTTGGCATCTAGTGAAACGTAGAACATCAAGTCGAGGTCGTCTAGCAATGCCTGACAGTGATGCAATGCCATTGCAATACTTATATAGAGCATCACACATTTAATTTGTGCTCGGCATACAACAATGTTTCCCCTCTTTCATGTAACCTGGAATCTGTCCGCATATTTGGTGGGTGTCAAACACGGAGACGCCGCGGAAAAAAAATTGAGCACGACACTTTACTAGAAAATTAAAAAATTAATTAAATATTGACCTATTTTGTATATTGGTATGCAATTTGCCGCGACAGCTACCTAACCCGTACCATAACTACTCGCAATTGCCGCACTAGTCAAACGACGAGCCGTCATCGTAGTCGATGTCCTTGAGAATGACGACATTCGGCGCCGACGTGTCTAGGAGGAGGTTACGCGAGGTGCCAGGCCGCTTGAGGCGCCGGGGCTAACCTTGATATCCAACGCCATGGACTTGGCATTGCTGTCGGGTTGAGGTGAGCCGTGCCGTGGTACAAGCATGGGCGCGGCAATGGCGGCATCGGCAAGAGCAGGAGCGGCAAAAAGTTTCCCGTGGCGGCGTGTCACCGCGCATCTTTGACCGCGTTGGCCACATTATGGCCTATCAATCCAACTAGCAACGGGTACATGCCGCATTTTGTCGTGATAAGAGCATGTTGGGGGTTGTCGATGATGTCGATGACTTCCTGTCGCTGCCGCTCAAACCGGTCAAGATAGTTACCTAAGTTGTCTTAGCCATCGTCGTTCTAGTGGATGCGGCAGTCTGCCGGCGTCATCCATCTGCGAGGAGGAGGTATGTAACGGAGGAAGGGAGGCAACGGCGTAAATGTTACGTCTGGTGAAGGCGCAACGCCGGCAGCGCTTTGTTTGAGAAGTCGTCACCGGTGGAATTGAAATGTGTGTTGCAGGCCGGCGTCTATTAAAATTGGAAGGCCTCCGAGAAGTTATCTTTACTATCCGTGACTAGCGGACCGTTCTTGTCAGGTGGGTTTACTGGACGATGTTGGCTTACTAGACGATGTTCGGCACGACCAAAGGAGAAGGTTGAGAGATGACGGTAGAGATGATCTTATTCCGTTAAGTTACGGGTAAATCTCAGATACTTTACTATTGGAGCTTCTCCATTTCTTTAATTATATAGGCGTACTAAAATCAAAATTAGAATAACAAAAATTAAAAGTTTACCGACACTAAACAAAAGGATGTAAAATAACTAAAGAAACTAGATTACAATCGCATTAAAAAAAAGGAAGGAGCAATTCAGATACTTCAACTGATAGACATAATTTCACAAAAAGAAACAACACGCTGCGGTTACATTTTTTTGGGAAGTTGGCATGCGGATACAAAATGTAAAACAGAACATAAAGGGGGTACAACCTAAACAAACACATTCGCCAAAGCTACGTCTCATAGTTGACGTGCGAGAAGATAACAGCTCAAGCCAAGCCTCTGAAGCCAATCAACCGTTGAGGTCGAAGTCCTCATCATCAGATGAGACAACTATGATCTCTTTGTCTTTGGCCGGGCCAGTGTAGGTGGCCCCTGGTCCTGCAGTCTTCAGATGGTCACCAACAATGATGCATGCTGGTCCCGCTCCTCTCGAGGCAATCTTGCGCTCCAGACCATGCGCCACGTTGAATATTTCCAACTTGGGCGAAATGAGATTATCTGCATTAGCATGGACTTTAGCAGCATCAGCAACATCCTTCACCATCGGCTCTACCACGCATACATTACCCCTGGGGAGAGAGTATTCCAGCGGGGTGTATTCCACTTCAGGAGAGTAGTCTAGGGGGGGAGTAGGCATGCGGAGGAGAGTACTCCGGCGATAACTGACTGGTAGGAGAGTTTGAGAGGGGAGTGTACACAGGATATATCTGGCGGGCAGGAGAATAGCAGAGGGGAGTGTACTCAGACGAAATATGTCGACCAGGCAAATAGCCGAGGGGGGTGTACTCAGGCGAAAGGTGGCGGTCAGGAAAGAGACCGAGAGGAGTGTACTCCGGCGATTTCTGAGTGGAAGGATTATAGCCAAGGGGAGTATACTCAGGAGACAACTTACGGCCACCGTTAGAGGTAGTGAAGTCTTGCGCAGGGACGATGAGTTCTCCTGGCTCTACTACAGGCATTTTACCAGCTGCCTGATCGGAAGTATCCGCGTCCATGGCTGGAACGGAGATAGGAGCCAAACCAGCAGCCCAGAGAAGGGCGTGGCCCTTTGGGAGGACTGGCCGAGCTTGAAGACGGTGGAGACAGGCTGCGATGCCTCTTCTCACTAACGCGTACAGGAAGCATGAGATTGCGGCGGGCAAACTGGCTGGGTTTCTTGGGTTTAGATCGGAGTCCTAACAAGACAGCTAGACGGTTAGAAGGCATGGCCTGTCTGGGTGGCGAGCTAAAAATGAATCTATAGAGGGCCATGCATATAGCATACGATGGCCCACATGCTTGAAAAATACATGATATTGCATGCTATTTTAGCTAAAGCAAAGCTGGAGCCGTATGGTCTAGCTCTTAGTGACAGGGAGACAGTGGAGGCAACATGTAGTAGATTCCAAACTTCTTTACGAGTTAAAAATCATAATCAGTACACTGTTTTCATATTCTATAGAGTACAAACAACTAACAACCAATCTTCTGCTACCTCTCTGATCCGATCAAAGTGCCGCAAGTTTACACCACACCTAAAAAAAAGTTGGCTAACCCTAAGACACTTATATAGGATCGGGGGGAGTACACGAAAAGATTGTCTTGTGCAGAGTGATAGCTGGGCAGCCAAACAGACACTTAAATGGTACCCATACAAATGGCATATGTGATTTCAGCCAATAAAAACATGAAGTTCAAACTGATAGATGTTCTTGTTAATTTTTACCGTTGTTTCCTCCAAGTATTCTTGGAGAAAAAAACGCCCCCGCGTCGCTCCTCTCTGGGGCGACTCGGGCGGTCGAAACCCTAGCGACGCCGCCTCCTTCCACCCGCTTATCTGCCTCCGCCGCCACCTGAGACGGCCTCCGGGCAATCCCGTGTCCTGAGGACGGTGGCGGCGAGGCTTTCTCCGCGCGCTGGTGCTCCTCGCTGGGGCTGGCGCTCCTGAGCCTGAGTACTGGGAGGTGGCGCGTGGCCCTGGATGGAGGGTGGTTGTGCCGGCGCCCTCTTCCTACATGTGCTCCGTGGCGTCGCTGCCCGGCCGTCTTGCGCCGCGGCGGGGCCGTGGTGGTGCGGGCGCGCACGGATCTGGCCGCAATCGGATCTGGATGGTTGAGGACGGTTGGCAGGGCAAGGTCCCGAGGCGCCCGCCGCCGGCGCGGTGCTCCGTGGGTGCGGCCTCCGTCTCTCTTCCCCTATCCTCCTCTACTGGCCCTCTCTGCTTTTGCCCGTGTACCCCATGTGTGCGGCCGCCAGGTCGGGGGATCTGGAGGCCGTAACATGGTGGTGTGGCGGTGCTACCGGAGGTTGGTGCGGTGGCCGGAGTCGTCCCTATGCATGTTCCCATGGTGTTGCTCTCTAGCGTGTCATTTCGGGGGAGTTTGGAAGCCGGGGGGGCGGCCCTGGGTGGTGGACGCCCGTTAGGCTTGTCGCTTGGCCGTGAGGGCGGCAAGGCGGACGGTTTAGGGAGCACGTTGAGGTCCGGCGCGGTGCCGGACTCGCCCAGATTCTAAACCTGGAGGAGCTACGGCAATCTTGTAGTGAGCTGCTCATAATCGGGGTGGGTCGGGGTTGAGCAGAGCGAAATCTATTATAGACGATGTCGGTACCGGCGTCGGCGACGCTCTCGGGCGCCGTGTTCCCTCTGGCGGGCGAGGTCGTAGCTGCACACCGCCCTCCCATGTTGGTGCTCCAGGTGAAAACCCTGGTGTGCTTGTCAGACCGAGCGGTGGTGGCGCCTACGTCTTGACCTGCTTGGAGGCACTTGGAGCAGAGCTCCTGCCCCGATATGGATGTACGCGCGTAAAGTTGGTGCCTTTCTGAAGTCGGCGTTCCGAAGAGTTGCTGTTAGTCCTCGCCGCCGCCGTCACCGCTCGTCGTTGTGATGCTCGGCATCCACCTCACCTTCCTGCGCAGCTACTCTTGGAGGCTCTTCTCGTTCGTCTCCTGCGATCCTTCTCGATGTCAAGCTTGGTGTCATTTGTCGTGTGCCTTTGTTGGTGGTCCGATCCTGTCTCTCCTTAGGCTGGCCGTCTTACGCAGGGCTCTGGTGCTCGGTGATGTGTAGCACTTGTATTAGCTTGTCTCTTGTCTGCATTGTAAGAGGTCTTCCTCAACATCTTGTAACGTGTGGCCGATTGGTTTTATTAATTTAAAGCCGGGCTTTAGGCCTTTTATCTAAAAAGTTCGAACTGATATTCCAACAAAAAAGACGAATCTACAACCATTGTTATGATATAAAAAGGTAACTAACTCAATACTTAAAGTTCTTCAAAATATCATTGGTACATAAATTTCAATCCATAATAACGAACAACAGTTATGATTCTACTCATCGCAGACGTCCTTGATCTTCCTAAGCTTTGCCCTGGTTTCGTCTTTATGTTTAAGCAAATCTGCAATAATAAGCTCGAGTCTCTTGTTTTTAGCCTTTTAGTTTGTCCCTTTCCTTTTCTGCCTTGATTCTTAGAACTTTGTGCATGTTACTGGCTGATGCATTTGTTTTTTTCTTCTGCTCCAATTCAGCCAGTGCATCCATTAGTTCTTGTTCTACTTTTGCCTTCAGGTCTAGTGTGAACTGCTCTCCTCCACACTTTTGTCCACTTCATCTTGCACCATCTTCAAATCACGGTGCATCTTGGAAATCTCGTCCTGGTAACTGAATTTTTGTTCCATATTTTCTAGAGCATCGTTCTCTACCTTGTTTTTCTTCCCCATAATTATCCCATAATTTGGCCAGTGCTTTCTGCAGTGAAGCTGGCCACTCTGCATCAATCCAGTGCACAAAATCACATGTTTCGACACCATCCTACAAAAGAGTATTTTCTTAGTTGTTAAAAATACACAAGTCTACATTGTTTAGATTGAAAAATTGCAATGTCCAAACTCAAACCTGCCCTGAGCATCCCAAAAACCTTCTGCCTGTGTTGTATCCTTCGAAGCAAACAAATTTTGATGCTACGGCTTGATGATTGCAGCGCACAGAAATTTCGTCGACAGCTAAGCCGCAGTAATCCGAATCATACATGGTGTTCAAGGTCTAAAAAAAAATTACATATTTGTGAGCATACTCCGCCAGACTAGATAATCGGCAAAATGGAACTTTGTGAACATATCCAGGCGCATAATCAAAAGCTCAAACACTAATCCTAGCTGTACATAACAAAAAAAAAAGATTACTCACATCGGTTGCGTCGGAGCGTAGAGCTTCAGAAGATTCTTCACCATCTCCCCATGAAACCATGACGACAAGGGAAGAACTCGATCTATGCCTGTAGGGAGCCTGGGAGGCAGATTGGCGAGAGTGGAACAAAGCGGGAGGGAAACAATGAGGGCTGGTACGAATTTATTTACAGACGACATGGTAAACTAAGAAACGCGTGGACGGGTCGCCATCTACCGCTGCCACGTAAACCTAGTAGTGGGCTATGGATTATACGTGACTTTACTTTTTTTTGGACGATTACATGTCGGTCAAAGAGAAAGCCCCTTATACGCATTGAATCAACGACACTGTAGCCGGCCCAAACAAGACCATCTATGCAGTCAGAACTCAGAAAAAAGGTGCTTTTAAGAATAGTGCATGGCGTAGGTTTTGGAAGCAGGCTAGCGTTATCACTTATCAGTCCTGTCAGCTCGCCTCGCTGACTACGCCGGAATGTAAAAACAGGATTTTGCACCGTGCGGAATTGCGAATCTATTATTTCAGATCCGAGGTGTGTTCGTACACCCTAGTTTTGGCAACTGCTCAAGCCTATCTCAGCTAGATAGACAGGTCCCATCAGGTCTGCCGCTGAAAATCTAATATCAATATTAGGCCACCTCTGACTAGAGAATCTAAAGTTTCAGATCTGCTGCCTGACCATACTTTTATTAAGACATGTCCGGTCAGTATACTTTTGTCGGAGCTATACTATAACTTTTAGGGCAGGCAGTTGTCCAATCAAATAACTTTCTCTGTAGTGCACTCAAACATTATGGGTGGGGGAGCTGTACGTGACCAGGCCGGGCTTTGAGGAGGCTCCTGCCCAAGTGCTTTATTTAGCAAGCCTCCTTGTTCCATTTTTCATCACCAAAACCGTAACCGTGAGCAAGTAGATTCACTCTGAACTTTCCAGGGGAGTAACAGGTTGCTTGTTTATTTATCTTTTTAGCATTGCCTTACAACGTTGAAATTTCTTCTAGCTAGCTAATTTTTTTTTTTTGCATTGCAGATCAGTCTAACGGATCTCTTCGGGGAAACATGGATAGCAAGAACGGAAGCAGAGTTTCCGAAGACGCTGCGCCTGAGGTGCATTGGAGGGCTCGACTATCAACATGATCACCATTCCAGCGACAGCAGGTGGTCAGCCTCCGGAAACTAGATTCATATCACCAAACCATGCAATGGTGGTGGCGGAGGCCGAGCTCGCTCGTTCCCTGGTGATGACTGTTGGCGCCATTGCTGGTGGTCAGGCACCGGTTATTTCTGCCTATCAGGCTGCTGAACTCCTACGAGCCCAGAAAACACTTCCCATGTCAGCATTTTCCATTAGGCCTTACTGGCCTGAAAACTTTCTGGTTACATGCCGAGACCAGGCAACTAAGGTTGCGGTGATGGAACCAAGTTCTCTCATCTTCCCTGGTTTTGTGCTCACAATGAGCCCATGGAGCCGGCATGCTCAGTCTATCACTCGGACTTTTGATTTCGAAGTATTTTAGATCTGATTGGCATACCAGCCCATGCATGGGACCCGCGAACTGCGGAGACCCTGGTAGCTGATTTCGGCTACATTGACAGGGTGTCCCCCATCACTACTGCACGCATAGACATGTCTCTCTATAGGGTTGTTGTACGCACAAGGTCTCCAAGCTCCATTCCTGCACCAGGTGGATTGAAATTCCTGAGCGCACTGATCTGCATGGCAAACTAGAGATCATTGTGCATGACTCTCTGCCCAATGCAAATTTGGGCAGTCTGGCTTACATTGTTGACTTCAAAACAAAATGGATCCAGGATATGCCAACCCAGCTCCAGAGACCACTGCTTTGGTCACAGAGTCGTCAGATGCCGAGGAGTATGCAGAGCCTTCAACTTCGTACAACATTTAGTCAGTTGGTTAACTAAGCTCGGCCTTAGGGCCATGTATCTTTTTATGAGTTCTGTTTTTTCCTGTTCTCCTAAACATGGCCTAGATGCCATGAGGCTCTCTCGGGGCCATGTATCGTGTGCTATTTGAAATTTTTATGATAATCTTTCAAGCTTATTTTATCTTGCGCGCATACGGATACAAATAAAGTAGTACATGCAATATGATGCAATTTTCGGCTGGGAGATCTTATTTGCCGTTAAGCAGATAACACATTAACATAAAAAATTAATAAAAAACAGTACCAAATGATAGCAAGTACGGTGATACAAGATGAAGTTAAGCTTCATCGACTTGATAATTAAAGGGGGTACAGGCTGCTACTGATACATCAGGCCAATTTTAGCGCAGCTTTTCTAGTTACGCTCGAATAGCTTGAAGGCAGCCGCATCGTCAACAGCTTTGCATGGTTCGTCCACAATATCGGTGACACGATGGAAGCTAACCTCTACGCCAAATCCCATAAACTTCTGGCCGTCAAGCATCTTAGCGTCGCACTCGGCTCGTGTGCTTATGTACACGGCACCTTTGGGAGTACAAGCAATCTTGAAGTCGCTGCTGTTCATGAGTGACAGTGTTGCGGCCGTGCCGACGAAGGTATGATCTGCAACTGTAGTTGACTTGGAGAAACGGATAGCCACAAGGGTTTTGCTCGAGAGGCCTACTGGAACACGTAGGAATGTCCTTACTGCGTCCACAGCATGAGAAAACATATATGTTCGTGCAGGATATTGAGTAGCGTGCCTGCTTCCGTTTTTCTTTTATAAGCCATTCCTAAAAATGGAGCATCATGTATCCCTGTAGGCTTGTTGTGACATGTGTGAGGACCTACATGTTGTATTTATTGTCTGAATCAAAAGCAGTGCTCCATCTTTGGTCATGTCTGATAATCGATTTCCGTGCATCAATGAGGCCACTGGGGCAGCATTGTGACCGAGCCAGCAATGTACTATTTCTAGTTGTTATTTCTTTACGCGCCGCACCAATGAGTGAGCTGGGCAAGCCAGGCGGTCAAACCGATTTGGTTTTACCTCACACTTCGACACGACGGCCATGCAGTAGAAACTTTTTGAGTAGTTCTTTCGGGCGTAAGATATTTTTCATTCTTTCCCATCCGCCCGCCTATCTTTTCAACACCCTAGTATAGTCCCAATGATATATCGCAACATTTCCGTTGTTTTCCCTTGCAAGCCAGTATATAACCAGGACCTATGCAACCAAGCTCACGCACCGAAAGCACAAGATGGAGATGCTACCTTGCCCAGTGGAGCTCGCGCATGCAGGTGCGGGAGGACCGTTGGACCAAAAGGTGTGTAGTTCTGTTCGTTCTTAAATATTTCCCATTCTTTTTTTGTAAACTTACACGATCACCATGCACGTAGGAGACAACATACACCCCTGCAACTATTGGACAAATAATAGTGGCTGCCATATCCGGTGGGAAGCTCCCTCTTATTATCAACAACTGTGTCACGACCAAGGTATGTCATACGTATCACTATGTTCCGATACATACATATCAGTTTCTTTGTATATAGTATATGTATATTATATTATTTTTGAACGACAGACCTTTGTCATATGATTCTTCCTTTTTTTGTCACCGACGTAACCCACAAAATTAGGTCAAAGTTTGCGGAAATCTTTCACTAGCGTCAAACTCCAACCTAGGAAATTTTTACTGGATCGAAGACGAAACTGGAAAATTTCTAGTTTACATGAGGTTAAACATCTCTATCAAAAATCATATTTCTCTATATTTTATTGTGATTCTATAAATAAATTTGGTGTACGTCTGATGGCTACAGGCTCACCCTAAGCGGCAATGACATATCTAGCATCGAGTAAGTGGTCCGTTGCAGTTTATTCCTATTAATATTAGATATGGTGCAATTAATTTCCGGATGACTTTGTGCTTCCGGACAATTATTGTTCTTCGGTCCTCTCAGCTCGGAAAATTGTGACAGGCCCCCAATATCAGTAACAGTGCAAGGCACAGTTAATATCACTAAAGAGCAGATTGCTATCACAGCTACCGGTTGCAGGTGTATAATCCCCTACCTCCAATTTTAATCTATATTTACCTATTTTTTAATGAAACGATTAAAATTCGGTCCTGTAACGGTGTTTAGTAATATATATATTTTTTATTGACAGGACTGCAAATGCGGAAGAGGTTTTCCAGCATAAGATGGATGTACTGCAAAGTGCCTTGCCCATAATTGTTAGCAAGGTGAGCACCAATAGCAGTTGTCTTACACAAAACATCTAACATATTTTTCTCTCTAAAGAACTACATGGTGCAAAGTGCTTATTCTTATATTTGCGAAAAAAACAGCCAAACAATTGTGTAGGAAATGTCAATCCAACCATGGTGTCTAAGGAAGAGTATCCAAAAGAACCTCCTCCATCTCCTAACTGTTCGGAGACAGGAGAGTTGGATGTTCCTGAGTCTTACAGTTTCAAATTGGTGAGATATCCACCTAGTGACTCAATTTGATGGTTGCAAAAAAATATTTCACTATAACCTAGGGTTTTGTAGGGGGCGACACTGTCCGACCCATTTTCGCTTGCTGTCACCGCCGTGCTTAACTGTCTGTATGCAAGGTACAAGGAAATGTGGGCGCATTAAAAGTTCCTCGGGCCTATCTCTGTGCTAGTTCTTACAATCATTTGTTTTGGCGCCAGGGGCAATCAAATATTTGGAGTGCCTGTGGACGAACTGGCGATCAATCTGCACATGGATGCCCAGATGCTGATGCCTTACCTGTATGATCTAATTTCTGCGGGCGAAATCGTGTGCCTCATGAATGGAGCATTCTTGAAGCCAAAATAAATGACATCCAAGGCTACAAGGGAAAAAAAAGAATGGAATGCTAAGCGACGGTTCTTGTTTAAATAAGTTATCTTTGGTCTATCCAGTTACTATCTCCAACGCTAGTGTGTTGTATCTGTTTTATGCTTGTACTAATTTATTTTATGTTAAGAACTGGGGCATGTAACGTAAGGATTTCATTTAAGGATGATTGAGCCCCAAATAAAAGCTTTTCTATTGGTCATTCATTATTCTGCGTGGTTTTTCTATTGGTCATTGAGTATTCTGCGTGGATCTCCTGGGGGGTGAGAACCAATTATTGTTCAAAATAGTGTTTTCATTGAGAAGCACCCGGGACAGGGATCGATCCAGCCTATAAGAATCAGAGGTACCATGCAGCGGTCAACTCATAAACAGTGTTGTCGTGTGGGTGGAGCAGCTACACGCCTCAGCGTATTGCATTGAAATCGGCCGGATAGGCTCCATTGCTGGGCAGCTGTCACCTCGAGAAGCTAGGAAGATTAAAGCTCTGTGATGCACGCCCTCTGTGTTCTCTTTAGTTTGCGAGAATCGAGTAGCCTAGACAAAACGACACAGTTTTTTTCGTACAGCCTCCTGCAGAAGGTTTGGCCAAAACTGAAAGATTCAGGGTGATATTTCAGGTTGCATCGTTCTCTGTGCTAGCGAGCTACTTTTCTGGCTTACGTTGGAAAAAGTGCATAGGCTTCCATTCGTGACGGAAAAGTGAGAAGGTACTACCTAAGGACAAACTCACAACTAGGTACGTATGAAATAATATTGAAATATCGACGTACAGGACGCATGTGGCTTCATATAGCACTTTGCTAAGTCCTAAAATGAGGCCGTCCAGATAGCTAGGTGTAGGTGCCTACTGGAGTACAATATATATAGCGGTTAGATGTCTCTTGCTCGTAGATGAGCTAGATATCTGTTCTAAGCTTGATCAAACTCAAGGTGTTGAGTTCGCTCAAACGAGTATAGTCAGAGCCTTTCTATTTCAAGGTTTTGCATTACTTCACTACTCTTCTACTTGCTAGTCGTTTTTTTCCGGATAGCCATTTTGAAAGCTGTATGGTACAATCTGTGCAGATGTCGGGTTGGACCGGTGAGCCAGGAGCGGATCAAGGGTTTAACGTTTACTCCAACGAAGTGTACAACATTACAGGCTCAGGTCGTCGTGAAGCTCCACCCGAGGATCGTGCAGCGACAACTGATGACAACTTGCAAAATGTATATGCAACATTCGAAGTAAGCTTTTTCATTCCTTGAAAATACACACTAATCTTATTTAAAAATGTATCACATATTAGACCTTTTTCGCTTGGGTTAGAATATTAATTTGACCTCCTTTGCCAGTTTGTAGCAGAGGATGAAGGTGGACCAAACAGCACGACACTAAACGCCATATACGCGTTATCTGGCCACAATCAGAACGTGCCTGAAGATTATAGCAGAAACCGGCAGACCGGTCCTTTGAATTCCAAGGTAATTATTTTATGCGACTCGTGTATACAAACAACTTTGCTTTTTATGCACTACACTTTATGGAAAGAAAATCCTCCTTGGTGTTCCATCCGTCTAAAGTGTTCGACATATTATGCTACCTAATTGGTGTGATTGCAAGAAACAAATAGATGCATATATATGCTACCCGTTAAAATTTTACGGATCAAGAAGTACGTGATGAGAAATAAAAAGTACCAGCTAAAGTTACATGGATCAATGGATAGACAAAAAAAAACATCCAGTTGGGCCGGGCCTAAAGCGTGACCACATCATGCCCCTTTGTTGTTCTCATTTTGATATAGCACACTCTTTTGCTCATATGCATCGGTACTGTGCCGTTTAGCATTGGGGCCGCTCTTACAGATGCCAATATAAAAGGCAGCTGCCCGCCTCCTATTCACTATGCACTAGGGGAGAATGGAGATGCGTCTCTAGAACTAACACTTAGATCCGGCATGTATGCTATCCAATTGCAGGGCCAAACTACCCCTCAGCTGGAGGGCGGTGGAGTAGGCGTGGGCTCGGAATATCAAGATGGCCATTCTTTTTCCATGGAGGAGGATGAGGTATGTTTAGGCGTAAGTTTAATGTTCATCATATGCTTCTGCTTTTCGTTAAATATACTGAGTTTATGGTGAAAACTCTGTTCAATCTACCTTGTAGTCGGACTTGGTAGACAAACAAGTAGATATGGAAGTCATTAAAGAGCATTTAGAGCGTGCACGCTCATGCGTCAGTGATGCTACGAAGAGCGTTAGGGATGCTGGAGGATGGTTGTCAAAAGCTTGCATGCGGTTCCGTAACCAGTCCAGTGCTGCCGTTTTCAGAGGTAAACAGATGTTCTAACGCATCCTGAAAAACTGCGATTTCGGACATTTTCTAATTTGCTTCTTTGCTATCGGTAGGTTGCGACAACCGTGGGGGACAAGGGTCACAGCGACGGAGCACCAGAAGAAGGTATGATTGCTAGTAAAATAAATGTTTTTACTTAGAAATGTCCTCTACCAAATCTCAATCTAGATGTTGTGTTCTTAGGTCTGGTCCGAACGGGTCCCCGCCCATCCCATTCAACATGGTCCCTCCTGTAGGTGGGTCAGTGACGCCCGACCAAATGCAATTGGGTCAAGATTACATGGATGGATATTCAGCAACCCACGCTCTTAGTACAGATTTCAATTTTGTTGTCGGCGGTCAAAGGCAAAAATGTCCCCCAAAAAGGAGGTTAGGAATGGTGGAATTCATTCGGGCCGGTGTACACAGTGGGCCTTGCGCCCCTAATAGGCATGTAAAAGCTACAGTTAATGAGACTACCTTGTTTGGCAAGTGGGTTACTAACGTAGCATCTCGTGACGAACTAGCCAGGTAAACAACGAAACCATGATCTTCGTGGGTTAGTGATAATATTTACAGGCAAGACGGGTTCACTAAAAAACTGACAACGATTTTGCCGCAACTTTGTGTAGGAACTGGGTGGTCCTATCGGGCACACCGGCTATTGAGCTGAGTGGCTACAAAATTAAAGCTTGCTTGGTCAGGGGGCAGTAATGGACCTAAATTTTTGCAGCGCCGTCGTACGAAACTTACGACAAATAGAGTCAGATCGTTTTATTGGATGCGGTGATCCAGGAGCAAGGCTCTTCCTCACTCCGGAATGGGCGGTTAGTACGATGTTGCTTTACATCTGTTGTTGGCTGCTTCCTTCTTATGGTTCCGTGAACTGATTAAGTGTGTCTGAATCAGATTACCGCTTCCTCGGGTGGCAGCTTTGACACGTGTTTTCAAGTTTTCGACCGCCCCCCATCATCAATCACAATTGATGATCGCACCACGGTACAGAAATAATTTTTGGTCTGCATTCTACAATTCTTTCAAGACAAAGTTCATAATTGCATACTTCAAATGGCAAACATACAGGTCATAACTATGGTGTACCTTGGTGCTGCTTGGTCATGTTACGCATTTGATTTTTACAAAAGAAAAATTACGGTGATGGATCCTCAAATAAAGAGCCCTGAGCCAACTGCATTGTCTTTAATGCACCAACACCATTCCAGCTTACTACTAGATAGAGTGATCTACTGCATGCAAAGGCATACTAGAAAATATCCCATGGGGGCGGGCAACTGGCGTAGGAATCTTTTGACAGTCCAACGAGATGCCGGAACCTCGTAAGTCGATATTATTACTTTGTCAGCTCACCCTTGTCCGACAGCCAAAAATTAAACTATCCATCTCCCTGTTTGCAGCGACACATCATGCATATGCGCTCTGAACTGCGCAAGGTGGTTCAACGGGGATTTGTTTGTGATACAACCAGCAACTTGGTGTGTTCCAAAACTACAAACCTTAAATTGTTTATATTTGTTCAAAACAAAGAAGTGCAATTGTCTTACAGATTTCTTGTTGTTTTTGTACAGACCAAGATAGCGCATAGCAAGAAGGAAATGATTATGCAGCTAATTGTCAGTAAGCATAACGGTGGTCAGATACCGAGTTATTTCCAGCAACTAGTAGAAGTTTAGCACTGAAGTCAATCATCGTCATTGCCCTATTTTCAGCAACTCTCGGAAAATTTACTTCTGAGTTGAAAAAACTTTCCGCGTTGTACTAAATTAATGGGGATTCCCTACTATGTACCAGTGTGTAATAATGTAGATTTCGGGCACTTTTCATGAGCGCCCGGTCGAACTCTGTATTTTAGTTTGCGGGAGTGTGCAAGTAACTATAAATTTGGTTCCGCAGCTACCTCCCATTTAAGTTTTCTCGCGCGTAAGAGAAATGGGCTAGTAGATTACATATAAGTTTCCTCACTTATATGCAGCGTTGTATGCAACAAAAACGAAACTTAATCCTCGATAACTAAACAACACTTCCATGCGGCTAAAAATAAATTCCAGAAAAGTTGTTTCGGCTAGTCACCTTGTACGAAAGAAAAAAACAACAAGTACTCTTATTAGAAATCTTGCCCAAAATACATTAGCATAAATTTTTTCCCAACGAGTTTTAGGAGATCATACATGAAGTTCATGATAATTCAAGAAAAACTTGTATGAGCTTAGCCTCTAGTCGGACGACGACGAATGCCATAATTATACCACTTGAATGCTGCCTGGTTAGCAGCAGCACCTGCTGCGGCTGCACCGCCGCCTGCTCTTCAACCTCAATGGCACGACGTAGACGGCAGATCAAGTTATGGATGTGGTAAACCACACATCCCATAGCCACAATTAGTACAAACATTGCCCCACACACGACAACCGAGTAAACAAGGACAAGAAAGAAATGACCAATGAAACCTGCCCTATCTAGAGCTTCTAAATATTCTTTGTCTAAATCCTTTAAGTAATTCAGGCCTAGACTCCAAATTGTCATACTCACGAACTGCTAACAATACTAGGGTGAAGAAGAGAGTACCGACGCCGTCGGTTTTATAGGGGCTCAATCCAGTTACTGTAATTGCGCGGGAATATTTTACGATCAAGCGGGAATGTTAAACCCAAAAATGGCGGGAAAATAAGAATCTGGCAGCAGTGTTTACCACGAAGGCGGGAGAAAGTGGCGGGAAGATGAAATAACCAATATTCTTCCCGCCTTTTTCCCCCGCTGACTGGTAAAACATGTCTGCCAGAGAATTCTTCCCCCCATTTTCCACCGCTGACTGGTCAAACACGTATCCCAGACACTATCATTGACTGCACCTGTAACTGTCCTGCCCAGAACTATATTTTCGAATTTTATGACTCCGATTGCCTTGTCCACACTATAGCTACAAAATTACTAAGAATTTTTTTAACCAAGTAGTCACTAAACACTAAAAATATATATGTTTTTTTTTCGGCGCGAGCGAGCAATTAGTAAGAAAAGCTACCGCGAATGTACGTTTTACAAATATAATCGCTGCACCTTATTGTGCCACACGAGGCTAGTAAATAAAATGGTGCAGCTAGGCCATTCATTGTAGTAGCTTGCAGCTACTTGCTCATTGAATACATCTAGGCCAAAATGAACCGTGCCAAAAACAAAGCAGAGAGCTTGGAAAGGCTTTTAGTGAAGAAGCAATTATTGCGCTGCTGCAAACTTGTCGTCAGGTCGTCTGACTGGCTCAGCTGCGTTCCCTGCTAGTGCTGCCAATATTTCTAACGTATCATCGTAAAATTAGCCTCTAATTCATTGTTTCCTCGATTAGGGTGCCTCGCGTGGGAGCCTGCCCAACCCAGCGCGAATCTCCAGCTAACGATCCGACGGCAGCTGCTAGGGGGGTATAGCCAACCGGTGGCAAGGGCACATTTTGCTAAGTAAAATCCTCATAAGTGTGATAGTGGGAGTTAAACATTCATAATTTTCATTGCAATCATCATATATAGGAGGCATAGTATCATCAAAGTGAATTTTCTCCTCCAAGCTTGGGGATCTAGAAATATCATGCTCATCAAAACCAACTTCCCCAAGCTTAAAACTTTCCATAGAATCAGCAAGTATATCATTTTTATCCTCAATAGTAGGGGGACTAAAAAATCATATTCATCAAGACAAACTTCCCAAGCTCAAGGTTTTCCTTAGCAATAAAGGTGTTCAAAGAATTAGTACTACCACAAATATGATTGTCGTGCAAATAATTTTTCAATTTCTCCTCAAACACTTCATGTCCTAATTCAAGGTAGATATTATACAGTTCTAAAATTGTTTGGTTGTTTTCCATTTTATATTTTTTTTGTGTTTTAGGTTTATATGTTAGTATGCAATGCAAACAAGAGTAAAAGCTTAGCACGACGCTCCCCGGCAACGGCGCCAGAAAAGTGGTTGATGACTCCCAAGTGCAGGAGATCAATTGTAGTACCTTTCGATAAGTATTTGAGTGTTGAACCCACGAGGAGCTGAAGGTAAGCTATCTATACTCTAAAGCCCTATAACCCTCTTATATGGCTATTTATGCAAAGCAATAAGTTTGACTAAAAGGAACTAACTAATTAAAAGCAAGTGACGTGGAGTGTGGTTTGTCTAGTAACTAGTGAAGCAAGTTTAAAATGCAAGTAATCCTAGAGCAATTTTCTAAAGCAAGTTTGTAAGCAAGTTTCACAAGTAGCAAGCAGCAAATATCTCAAGTATCTCAAGGGAGCAAGTGTTCTAGCAATAGGTGTTTCGTTCGTGTGGTTGTCACAATTAGTGAAGCACATGTTTTAGTCTTAGTTGTTTCTTCTAGGAAGTAGCCATGAATAGGTATAGTCAAGTAAATGATCTACAACCCCTTATGATGGATCATGTGGCCAAGTAAATGATTGCACAAGATTTATAAAGACATAAAGTCCCACCATAGCCTTACGTTCTAAGGTCCCCTATATATATCCCCCAATAACTTAACTTTGTGGCTCGGTCTCAGGTTACTGTCACTCATAAGTCACCACCAGTCCATTATGCTACCGGTGATCACCTTACATGCATTCCCCAACATATGCGTGCACTCATATATTGTACATAAAGACAATCATAGAAGATAACAAACTTGTATGCAACCAATCAACGAACTATTTCACCATTGCCAAGAACAATTCACTACTCAAACATAGACGGGGAGACACAATACATCAAGGGAATATAGTATTGCATCATACATCGTGTTTGCCAAGAGATTACAGTGGAGACATGGAGCTGATCTTGCTGTAGATGTTGATGATGAACACGCCGGAGGGGGGTGGAGCCCTCCGGGGGTGATCCCGGCGGCGTTTCCCCCCTCCGATCTTCTCCGGCGGCAACCTTCTGTCTCTTTATTTCGTGGTTTCGTCTCTCGGCGCCGCCTCCTTCTCGAAAAGGCCAGGGACCCTTTATATAGTCATTTTTAGGTCACGAAACACTCGGGAGAAGAAAGATCGACGGCATCGGAGCCACGGGGGCAAAAAGGGGCCCCACACGCGACCAAGGAATCTGGCCGCGTGGAGGGTCCTATTTTCCACATGGTTGGCCTTTTGGCTCTCTACTTTGGCCCATAATCTTCGTCTCGAAAATTCTGAACCGTGCTCTTTGGCCTTGCCCTTTTTGGAGTCCCGAAGCTCCCGGAAAGTCTGAAACACTAAAAAGTACGTTTTCTGGAAAAACAGGGTTAGAACCAAAAGAAGGGGGATTGTTCAGAAAATCCCCCAAATCATTATAAAACATGAATATAAGTTGCTAATATGTAGGAAAAACTAGTAATAACATGCAAAGTTCATCTATGCATTTTACATGCATCACCATATTACCTCAAGGCTGCACTAGAAGCTAACTATACTGTGAAGACCTACAAATCTCTTTAATCCTGGGTGGCGGTCCACAAGTGTACTCTCAGGTGATAACCCCCACATTCATGGCTAAACCACCATGAACATGGTCCTGAGGAGCCACTCAACATAATCCAAGCAAGGTTCAATCCACCCTGGTGTTTCAATGGGTTGTTAATTTTCAATTTTCAAAACATCACAACCCAACCAGTAACAACAATAGTTGTGATAGCATTCTAGCATAGCTAAACTAGTACCTAGCAGGGGTTTTAGGTTGGCTACACACTACTAGGTGTTCCGAGCATAGCATATACTTTGGAAAATAAATAAAATCACCTATGATGCATACTACTGAAAACTCTAATGCAATAAAAAGTGGGACATGAGCATCACTTGCCTTGTGAAAGTTGGTATAGAGACACTCTCTTCACAAATAGAACGTTGCTCTCCGTACAATCTAAACAATACAAATAAATAACAATAAACAAGCAATTCACCAACAAACAATATACAATTCAGAAGCATAACAAGGTATTCAACTTGATTGGTGTTAACATGGACAAGGTCTTGACACATAATTCAATATGCAAAAAGAATTATGATGATATGGTTATGGTTTGGTCTTGTATGGACAAGTTCAATTTTATCACAATAATTCAATTTATGAAAAGGAATTATAGTGGTTTAAGTTAGGCTTTCCACATTGACAAAATTTTATCACAATAATTTAATTTACAAAAGAAATTATTGTGATTGTGTTAGGGGTCTACCAATAGGGATATGGGTTGGTC
>JAPCYS010002671.1:0-19294 GCA_028641055.1 Alopecurus myosuroides
ACCCGAAGCACAGAAAGCATTCGCAGACCTTAAGCGAGCATTGCAGAGCAGGCGCGTCCTGGCAACACCGCAAGAACGGGAGCCACTGTTCCTATACCTAGCCGCGACAAATCAGGTCATCAGCATAGCGATTGTGGTCAAGCGGCCGGAGGACGGCAAGGCGTTTGGTATCCAGAGGCCAATATATTACATCAGCGAAGTGCTTTCGCCCTGCAAACAGAGATATCCCCATTACCAGAAGCTCGCGTACGGTGTGGTGCTCACAGCCCGAAATCTCAAACACTACTTCCAGGAACACACCGTCATGGTGGTAAACGACGCATCACTGGGTACTATCATGAATAACCCAATGGCATCAGGAAGAATTGCGAAGTGGAGTATCGAGCTCGGCGCCTGGGACATCATATACGCGGGTCGCAAGTCTATCAAATCACAAGTACTCGTGGAGTTCCTAAGCGAGTGGACAGAACTACAGACGACAGGCCCTCCAGAGTATACAAGCAACTGGATAATGTATTTCGATGGATCAAAGAGAAACGAAGGAGCCGGAGCTGGGGTAGTCCTGATATCCCCGAGAGGTGACAAGTTGCAATACGTCCTCCGATTGGACTTTCCACCCGACGACCCGACATCAAATAATGATGCAGAGTACGAGGGCCTCCTCCATGGCATGAAGATGGCAATTGCCTGTGGAGCAACCCGACTAATGATCTATGGAGATTCAAACCTCATAGTGCAGCAGACAATGAAGAGTGCGACGCCATTGCAGAAAACATGGTTGCCTATCGAGATATGTACAATCTACTCGAAGGAAGTTTCCAATGGTGCGAACTAAAGCACATTGCGCGATCCAGCAACGAAGAAGCGGATAAATTGGTGAACATGGGTTCTACAAACACACCATACCGCCTAGAATATACTTCGAAAGGATGATCAAGCGCTCGGTCAAAGTCAAAAAATCAGCAGAAGCACCCGCAACATTGGAGACAGAGGTCAGCCCGCAAACTGCTATGATTGAGCTCACCCACAACATCTCAAGACATGTTTTTCTGGTCGAGCCAGTCTGGACGCAGAATACCTCGACTACTTGTCCAACAAACAGCTCCCAGAAGATATTCGCGAGGCTAGACACATAGTGCGACGTAGCAAAGCTTTTCGAGTACTCAACGGAGAACTATACAAGCAGAGAATATCAGGAATATTACAGAGATGCATAGAGCCTGAGGACGGCAAGGAACTACTACGAGATATACACCAAGGAGATTGCGGACACCATGCTAGCTGAAAGGCGATCGTGGGTAAAGCTTTTCGCGCAGGGTTCTACTGGCTGACAGCAGCCAGGGACGCAAAGGACCTAGTCGACAAATGCAACGCATGTCAAAGATTTGCGCCCAATCCACACACCCCTGCCACTAAGCTTCACATGATCCCAATCGCCTGGCCCTTTGCACAATGGGGGTTAGACATGCAAAGGAAACAGAGCAGTTCTGCGAGGAAAAGGGCATCACCCTCAGTTCCGCCTCTGTGGCTCACCCGCAAACCAATGGTCAAGTCGAGCGATCCAACGGGTTGGTCTCGGCTGGAATAAAGAAACGGCTACTAGATCGACTGCGCCCAGCGGCAGGACACTGGGCAGAGGAGTTACCCTCCGTACTATGGAGCCTCCGCACGACCCCAAATCGATCAACAAAATACACACCATTTTTCATGGTATACGGAGCTGAAGCAGTCCTTCCCGAAGATGTCAAGTTCAGCGCCCCACGAGTCGTCGCTTACAGCGAAGAAACCTCTAACAGGGCACTCGCGGAAGACGTGGATGCACTCGACGAGATACGCGACATTGCACTCGCAAGATCCGCGGTATATCAACAGTCGCTGCGCAACTACCACAGCCGCCGTATACGCCACAGAGCCTTCGTGGTAGGAGATTTGGTGCTGCGACTCAAGCAGAAGGAAGGACACAAGCTAGAGCCACCGTGGGAAGGACCCTTCATAATACATGAAGTTATCCCTGGTGGCGCCTATCGACTGAAGAACCCGAGACCGGTGGCATCTACTCCCAATCCATGGAATGTTGCGCACCTCCGCAAATTCTATCCTTAGATTATTCTACTCGGCAAAATAAGGCTATACTAGCCATGCTGTAGCTCGAAGACAATACATGGCTTCTCAGTCATATTAATAAAATACATGGTTTTCTCAACCATAGTTTCTCAAGTCATTGATCCTTACACGCTAAATAACAGGCTTACACCCCAAACACACGGGGGCTACGCCTAACTTAACATCATTTACAAATACAAGAATACAAACAAGGTTGGCATCTTATAAAATTTGAAGACAACTATACAGAATTAACAGGATACATACATCCTACAATTACATATGGCGACGAGCAGTTTCCTCGGCTAAACCCCGATTAACCTCATCAGAGGTCAGTCGAATAATCTCCTCTGCAGCAGGTCGAACGACTGTATAATGAGATGTCATATCGACTGGAGCATTTGGGAGCTTGGACACGGAGTTTAAATTAACCTCGGCATGCCATAATCGAACAAACGAGAGTGCTACTAACGACCCGCAGATCAACTGTTGATGGACGCACTCCCGAATCTCGCCTACTTGACCAAAAGTTCTGAGTAGCTGGCTCAAATCTTCTGGACCCCTTTCCAAGGGATAAAAAGTGCCATTCAAAGCTATCAAGGCCTCGTGACAACTATCGACCAGTATCTTTGCTTGGCCCACGCGATACTTCAGGGTGGCGAGAACAAAGCCCGACTAAGGTCGGACCAGAAGTTATTTGCGTGTGGTTTAGAACTGCTGGCTTCGTGAAGAATATGGTTTTCCCCAATGCTTTTCACACCGTTCGTCAGGCTGAACAACTGTAACGAAAGCTACAGAGAGTCAAAGAAAGAAAAAACACAGAGTGCTAGGGGGTGAAGTACTTACAAAGCATATCCTTGGCAACAGCCGCCAATTCATCCATCACAACTGCCCACGTTCAATCGCAAGCTTCTGTTTGGACTTGGCTACGTCAGCCACCCCACGCAAAGCTTTTAGCTTGCGTTCACCATCCGCGACACGGTCACGAAGGCCGGCAAAAGTACCAACAGCTGCAAACCAGAGGATCTGCTTGTGCAGCAGATCCACTCGAAGACTCCGCGACAATGCCTGTTACCTGAAGGAAGATAAGAAAAGTTAAGGAACCGTTCAAAACGCTCCATTCGAGAAATAAACCACCTATTCGACATGTGCTCGGGGCTACTCCCATCGGGAGGAACTCATGACAATCAATCGCAGGAAGCATCTCAGATATCAAAAGAACATTTTGATTAAAGATAAAATACGGGAATACATCCCAAGGTTCATTACATCGGAAGCACAAACTACGTAAAGACTATCCTAAGGAACTACAAAAGTGCTACCACTCGCGGAAGATTGCCCCCTGCGACTAGCACGACAATAAAATCAGATAACTTCGGGCAAGGACTCCAGCCGGATTGCCGAAAGGACGAAGCGCTACCTTTCTGACCGTAGTAGCGTCGACGGGGAGGTTCGAGTACGCCTCGTCCAAACCTGCGACTCCGTGCGCCAGTGCAAACTGGATGGCAGTCTTCGCCCCGGACTCCGACTGAGCGACCGAGTAGGCCTGAACAAGATCGCCCTCCAGGAAAACCTTCAGGAGACCATCCAGCGTAGGTGGAACTGCAACGTCGACCAGAAGACGCCCGTGGAGTTGCGTCAACACTCGAGTAGCATCGCCAATCAGGGAGCAAATCCTGCTAGCATGCCTCCGAAGCTGAGCGCAGGAATCCTGTCAAGGTGTCCACCCGCTGAACCCCGGGTAGCTCCAGCGCAACACCAAGAAGATCTGCAGAAAGAAACGTTAAATCCAAAGAACTTACCAGCCAGTCAAGAAACAACAAAGGATAAGTCCAACTTACCTGCGAAACGCTGGGCCAGAGGGCGAAGGAAGTCAACGAGATCATTATCCTGCTTGGTGCCAGCTTCCTCCAATTTCTTCAGGGCGTCCTGGGCATCCGCAAGCTTTCCCTCAGTCAGTCGACTGCTTGCGAGAGGATTCAAGTTCCTTTCGAGCAGCTTCCAACTGAGCCTCCAGGGTGCTTACCCGAGTGACAGCGTCCATCTTCTCGGCCTTCAGCACTTCGGCTTGAGCTACACAGCGATAAGTTTAAAACACAAGGGAATTCGCATGAGCGAAAAGATTGGATAGAAGGAGTAGATAAATTTACTCGAAGAAGCTCGCTTTCCGAGTTGAGTCGATCGCGATCTGCCCGAAGGGTCACACAATTTGTCTCAGCCGAAATAACGCGACGGCCAATGGCTGCGAGGGAGTCAAGAAGAGACTGAAAAAACATGGAGATAGAAGAGTCAGAGAGAAGATTGAGCCTATACACGACTGCAAACAGCCGAGTATAGCCTCGGGGGATACTCCCATCGGGAGCACTGTCGTGCACCCGATAAAATGAAGAGAAGAAAAGAGCTTAAGTTCTTGAGCCTGTAGCCAATCGCAAGCGATTAACTACAACCTCGGTGGCTACTCCCATCGGGAGCACTGCCGTGCACCCGATAAAAATTCTAAACGAACGAAGTACAGAGGCAAAGGAAAATGGCAAAATTTACCTGGCCTTGAGCAATGCAGAGAGGATCAGCCGAGCTACCCGACACTTCTTTCGAAGTCGAGGCCCCAACTGCAAATCTAGGAAGCCTATATTCTGTAGCCGCAGCTGTGGGAGCTGGGCTCGGTGAATTCTGGACGGTGCCGACAGTGGGGGTCCCACCCGCAGCAGCGGCCTCTTTCCTCTTCTCGAGAGGAAGGGAAGAGGCAAACCAGCCAGGGCTGATGGACTGGAGCCTGTCATGAAATAAAACAACAATGTCAGAAGGAATAAGAAGGAAACGTTCGACTAGAACGAAGAAGCAGAAACTTACTCGTCATCATATCCGCATTCCAGGCGGTTTGGATCTTCGGCTGAGGAGCGGGAGGAGCAGCGCACACTTAGTGGAGTCACAAGAGGGGCTCTGTCCCCCCCCACCCAAGGAATTATCCTTAGAGGTGGCATCATCATCTCCCGCTCGGCGGCGTTTGCGGTGGTGGAGACCGCTACCCGATTCTTCCACGTCGTCCGAAGAATCATTCTAGGAACTCGAGTCGGCATCGGCAACGCTGGTGTCGACAGGGACATCCAGGTTACTAGCCAACAGGTCCAAGGCTTCTTCACCGGAGACTGGCGGGTAGCAGGTGACCACCGCCAAACTCTACAAGAAGAAAACAAAAGGAAGAAAAGGAAGAAGAAATTCAGTCGACAAATTTTGAACAAGAAAAAGGACTAAGACAAGGAAAGATTGAAACTTACATCAGATGGAGGCTTCGAGGCTTCAAAAGCTGCGATTGGACAATCGGCGAAAGATTCGCCTACCTTCAGCTTCGTGATGGCCGCGATTTTGTTCTTGAACTCAGCATTCGAGAGTTCTTCTTGGCTCACTCGACTGGGGTCTGCAGCTCCTTGATACTCCCACATGGTGGAAGGCCTCGCTTGCAGGGGCTGGATCCTACACTTAAGGAACAAGCTCGCGAGATGCAAGTCGTTCAGCGCAACTCCTGCAGTCTGATCGCGGAGCGCTGCAACCTTGGCGAGTAGAGGAGCGACGATTCGGCTTTCTTTGACTGAGAGCCTGTGCGCCCAAGATTTTTGCCGCTTCAAGACGGCGAACGGGTGAAATTCGTTAACTCCACCCGCGATGTCGTCGACGATGTAGATACACTTCTTCCTCCACCCTTGCACGGAGTCGAGGAGTTGCATGTCGAAGTAGAGGGTGTCTGACTTTGCCTCGATACCGAAGCCGCCGGTGCGCAGCGTCTCCCCGAGCTCAGTATCCACCCGCGATCTCTCACGGAAAGCCCGCACCTTGAACAGCGCCTTCCAGAGGCCCCAGTGCGAGCGAATGCCAAGAAAGCACTCGCAAAGCACGATGAAGCACGAGATGTGCTGCACCACGTTCGGAGGCAAATCGTGGAGCTGTATGCCGTAGACATACAGCAATGCCACGAAGAAAGGATGGAGGGGAAGAGAAAGCCCACGCGAAACGTGATCCGCGAAGATCACGCGCTCGTTCGCGTGAGGATTGGGCACCTCTTCCTTCTTGCCGAGGCGAACCCGCTTCTCGGCTTCGGGAGGCAACAATCCCTCCCTCTGCATCTCCTTGATGCTCTTCTGCGTGGTGTTGGTGGAGCGCCAGTCGCCAGAGCGCGGAACGGGCGCAACACGGGCATCTTCGGGTGCCCGAGAGGAGGAAACCGCGGCGCTGCGTTTCTTGCCTCCCGCCATGAGCGCTGGTGCAAGCTTGAGGACAGAGGGCGCGAGGAAGACGAAGGCTAGGAAGGTGAAAGATGGGAAGCGAATGACGGGAAGTTTTCACTTTTCACCAAAGGACCACATTTATACACGGTGTCATCTAATCGTGGCTGCTCATCGAGCGACGTGGCGCTCATCGTGGCAGCCACGCGTGAAGCTGAAACAAAACGACGGCAAACGATGTTTCGTGCCACGATCTTAACAGAAGATTGTGTGCAATTACTACGCGCAGTTCGCGTAAAACCGGAAATGGCGTCTCGTTTCCGGTCAAAAAGCTGACAAGGTGGGCCAGCGCCTCTGCTCTCGCTCCGTCACGTCCCATCAGGAGGATAAAGTGCATCGTGACATCATAGCGCACATCATCAAGCCGAGAGTTTCTCCGGATAAAAGCCCCAAACACGAAATAAACTTCGTATGGGCAAATCAAGACGCGAAAACTCCTTCGCATAAAGCTCCAAACACGAAATTACTTCGTATGGGCAAACTGTGACGCGAAAATTCTTTCGCATGAAAGCCCCAAATATGAAGTTTCTTTTCGAATGGGCATGACAAGATTTCCAAACACGAAAACTCTTTCGTATGGAAGGAAGATTACAAAGCACAAAAAACTTTGTGCGCAAAATCAAGGGAGACAATTTTCACTCGAAATATCCCTAGATAAAAACCTGCGAGTGCGTAGCTCCTACCACTCGATTATGCGGTATACACACATCAATCTCCCGGATTGTTCGGCCGACTAGGAACATTTGGATGCCGTATTTCTTTCGAATACGAAGGTAAGACCAAAAGATCTCTCTTGAGGGCCTGGAATCGCACTCAAGCTGCGTCCTCCGGTAAATTCCGTGTCAACAACACGAAAAAAATCCTAGCGGACGCGCCGGGGGTACCATATTAGGTTAAGTTCGACTCGGTAAGACCTCTACGGCTCAGTCGCAATGATCACCTCACCAGATTCAATTCGGAGGTATTGAATCTGTGTAGGCCAGAACTGTTATTGCCCTAGATGCAACTAATTGGCCCTGAGCTTTGGGGAGAGCCAAGCAACTGAGCCACATCCTTCTGCGAAAACAGCGAACACACGGGCACTTTATTTTCTCGATACTCGAGTACAAGAAATGCATCGCATACGGGATACACATCCTCTTCAAGCGATCGAAACCACCTGTCGAGAGGAAATCAAGATAGGGTCTGAGCATCCACCCGACGGATTCTCAGTCGGGTAAAAAACGCTCGGGGGCTACTGACGAAGGGATGGATCCTAGGCTTCTCGGGTGTGCCTACCCGATCTCAGGCCCACGGCCCAAGTGCTAAAGAAGGGGCCACAGATTACTCTAGAAGGCCCAATTGAATCCCACCCGCAAAGCCTTGCGGGTCAAGTTAGGAAACTTCTAACCGACTCTAGGTTAGAGTTTGAGTCCTCTCCGGGTACGGTTTGAGACCTGGACCTATATAAGGCCAGGAGAACCACATGAGAGGAACCAAGCAATACCGCATCATCAAGCCTTGAGATCAAGATCATACTCTCGACTTGAGCAACCCCCCATTGTAACGATCTACTCGTTAATACAGATCGACAGAGGCAGGAGTAAGGGTTTTACCTCTACGAGGGCCCCGAACCTGGGTAAATTGTGTCCCCTGTCTAGCGACGATTCTCGCCAGCGCCTACACGTTCTCCTAATCAAAACCCTATGGGTTCACCCGAGGAACTTGTTGAGATGCAGATTCGACAACCGTCGAGCAAGGATTTGCTCCTCGACCAAGTTTAACACAGCGGTACTACTGAACCAGTACCGCTGAAGTACCGCTGGATGCAATAGCCATTTTTTACTCTGGCGGTACAGGGCGCAGTACTACCGCTTGCTGTGCAGAGTGGTACTACCGCTGAGGCGCCCGGTACTACCGCTGGATCAAGTTGATCTTGGTGGCTTTGTCTTTGAATTATCTTCACCTTTTTGCGTCTAGATGATATTTCCTAAAATACTTTGACCACTGTTAGATTCTTACTAGTGTTGTTATCAACTCCAAAACCTAAGAGAGATCAAAAATGCAAATGCACTTTCAATCTCCCCTTTTTGGAGATTTATGACAACACCACTAAGAGAGGTCTAAAAGTTTGGACGAGCACTTCGAGAGAGAATGATGCATCAAGAAAATTTGCTTAATGAGGCAAACTTTGTTCTCTTTTAGAATGTGTGCTCCCCCTAACTCTTAGAGACCTAGCAAGGATATAAATGATATAACAATATGAATACTTGCCAATAAGATATAACGATAACAACCATAAAACCATATGGTTCAACACCATGACACCAAATAGTTCAACACCACAATCACACACCCCACAAAGTTTGACAACACAAACACAACCCAAGAAAATTAAGCGATCCTAAATAGAAATCTTCCCCCTTTGGCATCAAGACACCAAAAATGGAAGATGTGATGCTAACGTCCCTGGAGGTCACTGGTTGTGGCTAGAGGCAGTAGCAGGGTTGCGAGTCCACGCTCATCTTCAGAGTTGACATCTTCGACCTCATCGACAGTCTCACCACGAGTCTAAGGCTCATGAGAAGTAGTAGCATCATCGAGAAGATCTGGATCAATCCACACGTTTCCTTTCTTTGACTTCCACTCCTTGGAAGTGGTGATCCTATCCTTAGACCCTGGACGAACAGGCACCACAAGATGGGCAAACCTGTCATGAATAAGCTGACGCTCCTTCTTGCTACGCACATGAGCAAGATATGACTTGTTCTCCATATCAATATGGTGACAGAATACCTTCTTCAAAGTTGAGGACATCCACTTGCGAAAGCTATTCTTCTAAGCTCTCCCCTCCATCTCGAAATCCAAGTCACTCGAGCCATCAGTGTCCGGACCTAGCAAGGGAGTGGCATGCTTCTTGACTCGAAGTTCCTTGATAGGGTGAGTAGTGATTTCTTGGTCATTATCCAAGAGAGCATCACAAAGCTTGGCATTGCGCCAAGTGGTGGCAATGAGCTTGAAGAACAAAGCAGCAAACACTGTAACTCTCCTCCTCATCACACAGTTATACATCTCATTCCAGAGAATGTCCATCACATCAAGCCTCATGCCATCACCACGACGCCTATGAGTGTAAACCATCAAGTCAGTGAGTGATCCATGGATTTGATCAAAGTTGCCAACACGAGGAGCCAATGTGTTCCTGAAGATCCTGTGGAGGATGTCATATACGGGCAGCAGGTTCTTGGACTGACCAACCATAGCACGACCAGGGATATAGAGATCATACATCTCAGTGGGGGCCATAGACTTCCCCAAATAAGGAACCCGGAAGAAGGTGGAGTGAAAAGCAGCATCTGGAATCTCCCCAAAGTCCGTAGACCCAGCACAGTAGAAAACTCAATCCATGAAGCAGAAAACTTCTGATTCTTGGTCATCCAGATGATCCTCCTCTCATCTGTATGGAAATAAAGCGTGGCATAGAATTGGCCCACGAGGTGCTCATCATAATCTTCATTAATCTCAATCAAGTCCAGAAGACCAAACTCCTCACAGATCTCCAATGCCTCACCAAAATAGTCCATCTTTGACCTCATGAATGGAACATTTATGGAGTATTGAGTCACTACCTTGTTCTTGTTGAGTGGATACTCCTCATAGAAAATCCTCTCTTGAAAATGAGTCGAGAAGCACTCATTTTCCCTAGATTCCCTTGGCTTGTTGTAGGGGTGTCCTCCTTTCCCTACGGAACTGATCATCGGGCATGTTGGCAACTGATTTGTCTCGGGCTGCATGCGATTTCATAAGCACAGACCTCTGCCTCCGTGTCAGATTCCCTTGTGGCATGACGGGACTCTCATCTTCCTCGGGATTCTTCCGAGTCCTCTTAGCCGCACGCTTGCGACCTCCACCCTTAGAGCCACTAGCACCTGCTCCCTAAGAAAGCATAGGGGGGTAGCACAGGGGTAAGGATAACTTCAATAAAATTGATCAACGAGAAAATTCACACAAGAAATAGAGGTGCACAACCTCCAGGAAGCGGTAGTACCGCTGGGGGCCATGGTAGTACCGCTGCTGCCAGCAGTTCCAGCCATAGAGGTAGCACCGTTGTTGCCAGCGGTAGTACCGCTGCTGGCGGATTCTGCCATGGCACCCAAACGAACAACCAAATCCATCTAGAGGAAAATGCACCAAAGATTCGAATGGAATTTATTCTACAGGGGATCACCACGAACTACTCCTAGACTAGGAGATCTCTAGAACCCTAACCATCATCATCTCACAAGATTGAATCGAGGGAGAGAGATAAAAGGGTTACCGGAGCTCATCGTCGTGGAGAAGAAGTTGGGTGCGATCCCCGGCGTTCTCCGGTGTCCTTGGAGCACTCAATCACCGGAGAGAGCCCTCCCCGGGCGGATGGGAGACTTGCGGCGGCGAGATCCAAGTGGGGAGAGGATGAGGGAGGAAAAGGTTAAGAGGGTAACCCCCTCCTCCCAGATCGTTTTAATCCCCACGGATTTTCACCGCATGGTAGTACCGCCATGCTCAGCAGTAGTACCGCTCACCTGGGACTACTGGAGCCAGGAGGTAGTACCGCTGGTGGGTCAGTGCTGGGCACGAGATCCTGTAGCAGTAGTACCGCGCAAATCCACCGGTAGTACTGTGCACTGGGTACTACTGTCAGTTACAAGCGGTAGTACCGCTGCAACTGGCGGTAGTACCGCTAGCCGGGTCTTCCTTCCACCAACAGATCAAAGAGATTAAAATTTTCGGAATAGAAAAGGTCTAAGGGAGGAAATGTTTGGGCTTGGGATTAGAACTCAAACTGAGATGGTACTACACACTCCAACTTTTGCAAAGAATACAAAAATTCGAATAAGGAAAAGGAGAGTGTGCTTCCCAAACAACAACAACGACACACAAAATACAAAGAGAGAGAGAGGAAAAAACACACAAAAAAACACCACATAAGAACCAAACAAGAACCAACTCTTCAAGAGAAGAGGTTGGTGGCCTAAGCCACCATGTAAGAGATTATGGTATGTTACCGCGATGATATATCTTGGGTACATTGCCAATTCTCTACATTGAAGCTCACAATTCAACATTAGAAAAAGAGAGATAACAATGAATATTTGCTTTGGGCATAATGGGGGGAGGGAAAACCCAATGTGTTAGGATAACACTCCCCCTATGTCCATGCCTACACCTAAACCCAAGAATGGTTCAACTATAGGGGTGTGTGCAAGATCCTCAAGTCAAGCTCCTAGAATCAATGATGTTTAGTTCATTCCTCAAGAACATGAATCTTGCATCGTCGAGTGGCTTTGTGAAGATATCCGCAAGATTGCCCTTGGTGGGCACATATGCGAGAGCAATATCCCCTCTTGCCACATGGTCTCGGATGAAATGATGACGAATCTCAATGTGCTTCGTTCTATTCTGTTGCACATGGTTGTAGGCGATCTTGATGGCACTTTCATTTTCACACATGAGAGGCACCTTATCCAAATGAACATCATATTCCTTGAGAGTTTGCCTCATCCATAGCAATTGGGTGCAAGCACTTGCGGCGGCCACATACTCGGCTTCGGCGGTGGAGAGAGATATGCAATTTTGCTTCTTAGAAGACCAACTCACCAAGGACCTACCAAGGAATTGGCACGCCCTGGAAGTGGACTTCCTATCATCTTGATCACCCGACCAATCGGAATCCGTATAACCCTTGAGAGAAAATTGTGCCCCCTTTGGGTACCACAAACCAAACCTTGAGGTATGAACCAAACACTGAAGATCCTATGGACCGCCACTAAGTGGCTTTCCCTAGGATCCGCTTGATTCCTTGCACACACACCTACACTCAAAACGATATTGGGCCTAGATGCACAAAGGTAAAGCAAAGAACTAATCATAGAACTATACAACTTTTGGTCCACATCTTTACCATCCGGGTTACGCTTGAGGTGGCACTTGACTTGCATAGGAGATGGTTTGATCTTTGCATTTTGGAAATTAAACCTCTTGATCATGTCTTGGGTATACTTGGATTGAGAAATAAAAGTACCACGAGCCAATTGCTTGATCTCAAAGCCAAGGAAGAATTTAATCTCTCCCATCAAGACATCTCGAACCTGTCAGTCATAAGCTTTGAGAACTCATTATTGAAAGCTTGGTTAGTTGAGTCAAAGATGATATCGTCCACATAGAGTTGGCATATGAAAATCTCTCCCTTTACTCTCTTTGTGAAGAGAGTGGGGTGGATCTTCCCACTTCGAACCACAGTCATCCAACAACTCTCTAAGGTGCATACCCACACGTGGTGCTTGTTTAAGTCCACAGAGTGCCTTATCGAGCTTGTAGACATGATTAGGAAAGTTGAGATTCTCGAACCCCGGAGGTTGCTTAACATATACCTCCTCTTTGAGTGGACCATTCAAGAAAGCACTTTTAACATCCATTTGTTGCAATTTGAAATTATGCGAAGATGCATAAGCAAGAAGAATACAGATGGACTCAAGGCGAGCCACGGGAGCATAGGTTTCATCAAAGTCAATGCCTTCAACTTGAGTGTAACCTTGAGCTACCAATCTTGCCTTGTTCCTTATAACAATGCCATGCTCATATTGCTTGTTCTTTAATATCCACTTAGTGCCAATAACATTGTGGCAATCTTTGGGCTTCTCAACTAATCTCCAAACCTTGTTGCTCTCAAAGTTACTGAGCTCATCATGCATAGATTCAACCCAATCGGAGTCCTCAAGAGCTTCAAACACTTTCTTTGGTTCCACCATAGATATGTGAGCTTGATGCTCACTAAAATGTGCCAATTGCCTTCTTGTGGATTTTTTCTAGCTTGAAACTTCCAAGACCTTGTTGTCTTGAGCATCAATAAGCTTCAAAGCTCTTCTTATCCTTCTAGCACGACGGGCTTCGATCTCCTCATTATTGCGAGGAGGGATCACTTGATCATCTTGATCATTTGGGTCCCCGTCTTGACCAACTTGGTATTGATCATCATCATCATCATCATCATCATCAACTTCATCAACACTAGCTTCAACTTGAGGAGGGAGGATGACGATGGTTGATCTTGGCCTTGACCTTGACTAGCATGAATGATAGGAGTGGTTGCATCTTGCGTAGTAACTTGGTCAATAAGAGGAGGGTCTTCAACATGTTCCTGGGTAGGTGCATCACTTGGCTCTTTGGCTTGTTCTTCATTGTAGAGGAGGGCTTCACTTGGGTAGAGCATAGTCCTTCTCGAGTCGCCATAAGGTGTCCCTCGATGGGGCAGAAAAATCCCACACCCATCGTTCCTATGGCTTGTTGAGGCATTTCAACATCTAAATTAGAAACATGAAATTGCGCCACTTGAGAGCCATCATTTTCCTCAAAAACCACACTACAAGATTCTATGACAATCCGTGAGGCTTTGTCAAAGACTCTATAAGTGTGGGATTCGGCACCGTAACCAACAAATATACCCTCAATAGTTTTGGATTGAAATTAGACAACCTAACACCCTTGATCAAATAAAAGCACTTACAACGAAATACACGGAAGTAGGAGACGTTGGGCTTGTTGCCGGTGAGGATCTCATATGGAGTCTTGTCCAAGCCTTTGCGGATGTAGAGGTGTTTGGAGGAGTGGCATGCGGTGGATATGGCCTTGGCCCATAAATATTGGGGAGAAGAATACTCCGCCAACAAGGTCCTTGCCATATCCAGAGAGTGTGATTCTTCCTTTAGGCAACCATTTTGTTGAGGAGTGTAAGTGGCGGAGTATTGATGACGAATGCCCTCTTCACTAAGGAATTCATTCAAAGTGTAGTTCTTGAACTCCGAACCATTGTCATCCTAATAGCCATGATTTGCACATTGTGTTGACGTTGCACTTGGTTGGAGAAGTCGATGATGGTTTGTTGAGTCTCACTCTTGCACTTGAAGAAGTAAACCCAAGTGTATCTTGAATAATAATCGACAATCACCAAGCAGTACTTCTTGCCACCAAGACTTGCCTCGGTCACGGCACCAAAGAGATCGACATGGAGAAGCTCCAAGATCCTCTTTGATGAAATTAGTCTTGGCCTTGTGCAAGATATCATGCATCTTTCCTTCAACACACGACCTACTACGCGATATTTGGAAAAGGAAACATTTTCTTTTAGTCCAACAATAAGGCCACCTTTGTGAATACTTTGCAAAGTTCTCATGTTGACACATGGGATAAGTGGCGATGCCACAACCATCCACGTCCGCCTTTCCGAAAAGACACATTGATTGAGAGTTGGTAGACTTCGAAAAGTCCCCACGAACAACTCATTTTCAACATGTCCCACGTATGCAACGTAACGAGTCTTGCTCCTCAAAAGAACCACAATATCTTCATCAAAAAATGCGGAGAAACCCATCTTTCCAAGAGAGCGGACGGAAAGTAAATTGAACCAAGGGATTCGACAAGCATGATGTTCACGATAGTGATATCGGGAGCAATCACAACCTTGCCGAACCCCGATACCTTAGACGAGTCTCCATACGTGAAGGTTGCTTGAATGTCATTTGGGCGCAACTCCGTCACAAGTTCTTTGCTTCGGTCGTATGACTAGTGCATACACTATCAATTATCCATTTAGACCCACCAGAAGCATAGTCCTGCAAGAGATCATTGACTAGAGTTAGGAGGAGGGTCCCTTCATGTTAGCAACAAGGGTCTTTGGAACCCAAATAGTATAGTAAATGTAACCCTCAATAGGACCAACATATTTAGCTTGCACAACACCATAATAATCAACATATAAGAAATGGTGTGGATTCTTAGTTCCCGCGGAGATTCTACGGGTAGTGTTGTCCCTAATGACAATACCACCCGAGGCACCATTGTTGGCCTTCTTCTTGGCAACATAGACTAGACCTTGCTTGCCAACTTGTGGCCTTGGAGCATTCAATTGTGGTCTAGTAACAACCACATGAGGGCTAGGGGCCACCACTTGTGGGGCAGAGACCACAACCTTCTCAACTTGAGCGCCTTTTCCCTTGAGCCTTGCAAGCTCATCTTTCAACCCAGCATTTTCCTCAATAATATTTGCATGATCACAAGAAGAAATAGAGGTGATAGGGTTGTTAAGTTGATTAAGTTGAGTTTTTAAGTTGTTCATGCAACTCTTTGAGGGAAGAATGTTGACTCTCCAAAGCTTTGTGAGCCTTGGTTAGTTTTTCAAACTCCTCAGTTAGTTTACCATGACCAACACCAAACTCAACCTTACCCTTTTAGCCTTTTATATTTGGCAATTGCAAGGTCACGTTCCTTAGTGATATTAACAACAAGTTCATTTATGTGTTTCTTCAATAGATCCAAGTTCCTCCTCAAGAGAAACTCTACCATCATGCTCTTCCTCAAGAGTCATAGAGAGGGATGCAATTTCATCCGCATCCCTTCTCTCAATCTCACCTTTCTTCTCAAGAGCTTCATGGGTCTCTCCCAATTGTCTCATGAGATGATCAAAGTACTTCTTGGTCTCCCCTTGTATGTTAGACATAAAACGATCCAAAGAGAGAATTTCATCTTCTATTCTAAGACTAGCGAGATTTTCAAGTTCACTTGGGGTCTTAGAGATGGAAGAAGGTTATACCTCCGAGGCCTTAGCCATGAAGCACTTGTCATTAGGGTGAGGATGATTCTCATTGGGGGATTCAAATTAGATGAAGATGATGGAGAAGAAGCAATAGCAAGAGCGGCCACTTCACTTGTGGTTTGTTCATCTTCATCACTTCCGGAATCATATTCCTCTTGAGTCATTAGCACAAACTTTGTGGGAGACTTCTTGTTGAATGGTTTCTTCTTGAAGTGCGGTTTCTTGTAGTCAACCTTGGTTTTGTCCTTACGAATGAGCTTGCCACTATGGAGTTCTCTATTTTCATAGGGACACTCCGCAATGAAATGGTTCTTATCTTGACAATTGAATCAAGACCTCACTCGTTGAGTCCCATCATTGCCATAGCGAGACTTGGTCTTCTCCTCAACATATTTCTTGGCCTTGGGAGGATTGTTCCAAAACTTTTGCACGGTGAGAGCAATGATATCCTTGAGCACGGGATCATATTCTTGATCCTTCAAATGAGCCAACTCCTCATGGCCTTCTTCTTCATACTCAACCTCTTTTGACACAACCTTGGCCTTCAAAGCAACCGATGCCCCTTTATGCATTACTATGGCCCTAGCATGGTTGTCAAGAGCATTCTTGGTTTGCACTTGATAGGAGCACATATCTTGCATAACTTGGGTTGAGGTCAAGGAAGCAAAATCATGTCTTCCTTGAATGCTCTTCAAGTCCGCGGGATCAAATGGCATGAGAGCAATCATGTACTTCCTTTTGATCCAAGCATCATCAATGTACTTGGCACCAACATTGGAGAATGTGGTGGCAAGAGTCTTGATCCTTCGGTACATGTCTTCATGGTTTTCTCAATCATGCATATAGAACCCTTCGGCCTCATTGCTCAGGAATCATACCTATTTCTTTGCATGCTGTCATTGCCCACAAACATGACGACAAGAGTGTCCCATGTTTCCTTGGCGGTGGAATACTGTTGAAGATGCGGCATGTGGTTAGGACCCACGGCTTGTTGAAGAATTGACAAGGCGGTGTAGTTGAGTTGACAATCTACGGCTTCTCTTCTTGTTAGGTTCTTGGGGTTGAGGCTTGTATCCATCACGTGACCCTCCGAAGCTCTATACAAGAAGATTTAAAGTGAGTCTCCATGTAATATTTCCATTCACGAAAATAAAATGCATCAATTTTAGGTGGATCTACCCTAGGAATTATATGAGGATGTGGGACGGGAGGATCAGGAGAATAACGTCCTTTGACGGAGTGATATTCTTCCTCTCCTTCCGTACCCTTCTCGGTGGAGTTTTCAGCGGAAGCTTTTTTAGATGGATCACCATCATCCCCTTCTTGGCGCCCTCCGGAGTGTCATCCGGAGGATGAGCCAGTGACCTCTGTTCCTTTCGGTTTAAAGAGTTGCATCAAAACTTGACAACTCATCGATTTTTGTCTCCATGGATGAGGTCAATGAATTTTTCAACTCATTGAGATCATTCATAGAGACCGGCGCCATGGACCCGCTGGTCTCCGTCTCATCGACCATACTAAAACTCTTAGGTGGTTAAGCCCGATAGAAGAGCTGAGGCTCTGATACCAATTGAAAGTATAGTATGGGCACCTAGGGGGGTGAATAGGTGCTACGACCAATTTTAATTTTTCTTTCACAATTAGGCTTGACACAAAGGTAAATTCTCTAGATGATGCAACTACGGTGAATTTACCTATATGACAAGAACAAGCACAATAACAATACAAGCACGAGTAAAAGGAGGAAGGGAACGAGGTAACCGATATGAAGCACTCGGAGACACGATGTATTCCCGAGTTCCTCCTTGTTAAGGGAGTACGTATCGTTGGAGGGGTGTGAGCTCACCACGAAGGACTACTCAATGCCACAAAGGCCTCACCCTATTCTCTGATGAACCCCGCCACAAAGGCCTAGTCCACCTTTCACTATTGATCCCCTTTGAGGCGGGAATCGAGTCCTTTACAAACAAGCTCGGGGCACACACCCACAACCAAATTGGGGCTCCCAAAAATCTCAAATCACCAACAAGTGTAGCAATGGAGTCTAGGTTTTCCATGAGGAATACCTAGACTAGATCCCTCTAGAATATGAGGGGGAAATGAAGATCGGCTCGGTGAAGATGTAGATCGGGGTCTTCTCCTTCAATCCTCCAAGTATCAACGAGTTTGGGTGGAGGGATTGGGAGAAATCTAGCTTTTAGAGGCTCAATAAATGCTTGTATTCAATGCTGGTTCGAGCAACCCTTTGGAGAAGAGGGGGATGGGGTATTTATAGCCCCCTCCCCAAACTAGCCGTTTGACCCTTTTTCGTGCCTAGCGGTACTACCGTTGGGGTCGGCGGTACTACCGCTACCTGGCAGCGTGAGCGGTACTGAAGCGACCTAGAGACAGGGTGCGAGCGGTACCATCGCAGAAGCTCCAGCAGCGGTACTACCGCGAGTGCCCACCGGTACTACCGCTGGCCACTTCTTCAAAATAAATCGAAGTGGCTGGCGGTAGTACTAGGGCACTACCACTCTAGTGTCGTAAACGTTACTGCGAGCAAATTCTCGTTGGCAGTACTTTGGCCGGTACCGCCGGTGGTACTACCGCTTCCTAGAAGCAGCGGTACTACCGCCTGACAGTAGCGGTACTACCGTCGAGCAAGGATTTGCTCCTCGACCAAGTTGAACACAGCGGTACTACCAAACCAGTACCGCTGGATGCAGTAGCATTTTACTCTGGCGGTATAGGGCGCGGAACTACCGCTTGCTGTGCAGAGCGGTACTACCGCTGAGGAGCCCAGTACTACCGCTGGATCAAGTTGATATTGGTGGCTTTGTCTTGGAATTCTCTTCACCTTTTTGCGTCTAGATGATATTTCCTGAAATACTTTGACGCACTGTTAGATTCTTACTAGTGTTTTTATCAACTCCAAAACCTAACAGAGGTAAAAAATGCAAATGCACTTTCAACTTGCAATAAGCTCAACTCAAACCATGACCATTCTTCATATAAATCCTTGAATATAACAATGGCCATCAAGGAAGCTAATAGAGTTCAACACATGAACTCCATTATTTCCTATGAACAAGATCTACAATGATAACTCAATGCAAACATTAGTCCATAAGGATTATCATTAATTACCAAAACCACATATGTGGCACCATGCGCTTTCAATCTCTCCCATTTTGGTAATTGATGACAATCCCTTTTTACGAGGGTTTATATGATGAATTAAGAAACCATGCACAAAAACACCAAGGATGCAAGAGAATGGAAGAAAAAGGCTTAAGAACGAAACTAAAGCATAAAACCAAAT